>CM049413.1:8080000-8107500 GCA_026929865.2 Hyperoplus lanceolatus | reverse complement strand
GACTGGGTTTTGTTTATTATCTGAATGACAAAGAATTAGTTGGCACAACTGTAATTGATTGAAATTCTCAGTGTGTATAACTTAAACATTGAAGTTTTTATATATATATATGAAATACACATTTTCATTACATATGAATGACAAGTTAACTAAAGATAATAAGTTGGCTCAAATGTAGTTCGATTTTTTAAAACCGTTAGAGTTTTAGCCTTAAAGTTAAAATATATGTGTGTGCAGACCATTTGCCTTAAAATGTTGAGTTTTTTTCCTAACTTTTACATTTTTACAGTGCAAAGCCACTCTCCATGTCTGCTCTCATGGAATCCCTTCTTATTCTTGCAAAGGCAATGCTGATGATGACATATTGTTGAGACACATTTGTCTCAACAAGTGACAGCAATTTTGTCCACTTGATGCGTTGCCTACAGCTCTGATGCAATGGAAAAACATCAAATGGCAACAACTCCTGGAATGCTGTTTACATTCAATCCTATTCTTTCCTCTACGCCCTCGCAAACAGTGAACTCATCAGGAAGTCCGAATGTAAAGGTGGAAGAATCGAACACTCCAGAATCCTGCCTGGACCACGTCCAATTCCAATTCATGTCAAACGTCTTGGCTGTCGGACTCTCTGAGTTCAAATATTATGAAAATACTAACCATGTTTAAAAAAAACACACCCGCTTATCATGCTTTTATCATAATCTAACAGAGCCGGCCGGAGGAAAGGGCCTTCCACTCTGTTACAACCCGGCTCGGGGAAGCAACATAAAGTACACAACAGCAAGTTAAAAGTGTAAGAAAACTGCATTTATTGTAACAAAGGTTTAACCAAAAGGTGAATGGGAGCCATGCTGCTGGCCCTGGCTGGAGAGAGACAGTCAATTAAGCCTCCAGGCTTAAATAGGCAGCACAGGTGGCAGTCAACGAGGTGAGGGAGGGGCTGAAGGAGCACTGCAAAACAAGGCACAGATCTGGCACATAACAACTCCGTTATGTAATTCTCGTAACCAATTTTTTGAGGTTGAACGAGGTCAGGCGTAGCATTTCTTTGACATCTTGTTGAACATATAATGCTAGTTGTTATGTGATGGGTGTGATCCTGCTGACAAACTGCAGAGACAAACCTAGACACCACACTCTGTGATTACGAGAAGCAAAAATGAATCCGTTCCTTTTTCAAAGGATATACTTGTCATAAACAAAAGCTGTGGTTTGCACCGACTTCTGCTTCAAGGCCCTTTAATCACCGAAAACTCAGATTAACCATTTTAAATATAGATACCGACTATCACATTAAAGCCTATTTATGCAGCATTTAAAAAAAAACATTACAGAAAAAGAAGGATTCGGCAGGTATATCTGGAAATTGCTGGCGTTCGACATATAAACATCAATTAAAATATCATCTCAGTTGAGTTTGAGATTTGTGGCAGAGAAGATATGGAATAAATAACCCTCTCTCCTAGAAATTACAGTAACATGATACTAAACTGTGCCAAATATGTTTAGAAGTAAACATAATTGCTCTCTGGATTATGTCAACTGGAAAAAAAATGTACAGCATTGACATTGTTTTGTTCTTGTTCTGCACACAAAGCCAGTTGTACTGTATGTGGTTAAGGGTGTAAGTATAAACTACACTTTGGTTAACTTCCTACAAAACACACTTGTTTTCTGTTGGAGCCTTTGTGAGACTGTTGTAGACTTTACCCCTAAGAGAGATATTTTGAGTAAGAATATGATATTGGACTTCTGACTTTGATAAAGATAAAACAGCTTTTTTACAGTGTAGTAGATTGAGATAAGATAACATTTGTTGCCCATAAGAAAAAGTTTGAGTTTTTAGGAGATATGCGTATACACTTTATTTTTCTTTCATTTCTGTGCATTGATCAAAGCGTGCTGCTGGAGCCTGGATGTAATAAGTTTGGCTTAGTATGGACACTGGGAGCAAGGAGAAACAACTAGCTTTGCTATGTCTAACCTTCGACAAAATACTCCTTACAAGTCATCTAATCTATCTATTTGATCCACAGTCACTGTTCAGCGAGACAATTAAACATAAAGCTACAACTAGTCTGTTTTAGCCTGTGTTCGTATAAATAATATAAAAAACGAGATACAGTGAGCCTTTGACGTGTTCAAATTCCTATTTATGAACTTCAGAAAGAGTCATGATAGCTGCTTAGGCCGCATCCAGTCTTTATGTTAAACTAGGCTAAGATCCTCCTGGATTTTTCTATGGCGCACACAATAGTCTTAACGTTCTTGTCCTCAACAACGTCAACAATATTATTGATTCAATCATCATCAGGTTCATCTGAGCGCTGTGGCCTATGTAGATGTTATAAGTATTGACACGTGGCATCAAAGGAAACCAACGTATGAAGGCTGTAATTGTGAATGTTCTCCAAGAAGCATCTTTATGGGTGGCCTGAGGACATTGGCATAGAAGACAGAGCCACATTCTTCTCACCACTCCTTGTGAAGAGTTCCCAAAAGCCAACTAAAGCTACTGTGCACAGTACAAGTACAGGAAGAAGGGCTTCAAATTCAAGGGGCCTATGAAGAATGTAAGGTACAAAATAATGGGTCCCTACTGTGTGGTGACTCAGACAAACTTCTTTCTAACACTAACAAACAATGAGCATTTCCACCGTGTTCCTGCTCTCTTACTAACACTCTCTGACGTTGCTTCTGTTTGCTTGTTTTTCAGGTTCAGCTGCAACAAAACCGCGACCTCTGTAGTAAGGCCAGGGATGCACACCAGGTTATTATGATTGGCAAGCAGGTTCGGTTAATGTTTAAAGTATGCTAGGTACCGACTTTGATCCGATTGCTATGAATGTTTCTTGCAGTTGTGAGAAAAAAATGTTGCTATGGGCAAAAGTGTTTTCACAACAAAACACTCCCGCTAAGCGTTGTAGTCGAGTCACTTAAGTGTCAGTGCAAGTTCAGTCCCAGCCAGCAATGTTTTTTAATCTAATAGGCCATATTACAACTGAAAAGATGCCAAGTCAAGTCTTAAAACCATTAGTCAATCGATTATAAAATCAACCGCAAAGTAAGAATGTAGACTTGATGGTGCACCAAAACAGATATGAGTAAGAAGTGTATGTTCATTCTTAGTGATTTGGACATGAGCAAATTTTTCCAGGAAGGTTAGCCTTTGAAAAACAAATCAAGAATCGCTACAGTTTCACCACATTTCACTGCAGCAACACATTGTCGTGTATGCAAACGCCCTACTTATGCCACAACATGCTTGCCCTTTTAGTTTTGTTGGTAACACTTTACAATAAGGTACACAAAAATAGTAGTAACTACTACATATAGTTATGCATTACCTACTAAAAAGTTGTTGTTTTTTTTGTAACTACTACATAGTTATGCATTACCTACTACAAAGGTACTGCCATGAAAAAAACTATGTATTAGGTAATGCATAACTATGTAGTAGTTACCGAAAAAAACTAATGAAACAAACTTAGCAGTTGTAGCCTACATTTGAAAATTCGAAACCCGCTTCCAGCTAAACAACAAGTGAAGACTTCTTCATTGACATTAACTTCCCAAACTGCATTGATCTCTACACACATCTGCACCTCTGATAAAACACCTCAGGGACTTATGATTGGACAGATTTGTTCCGTGCAGCGTCTGCTCCTAAGGCTGAAACACACATGCACTCAAGGTACACGGCTCTATTAATAACATCACGTGCCGTCGGTTTCCCCCGATTCTCACGCCATGACATCATCACAGGGTTTTTTAACATATTCGCAGCGTTACAGAGCGGCTCGCAATAAGTCGGGGGCCGACAGCCAGTGACACTAAGCAGCATTCCTCGCATGCTGCCCTGTTGGGGGAAAAGCAGTTAGGGGATCATAACATATCTGACTGAAGTTTGATGAGCGTGCAGAGGTGAGGTGGAAGAGGCTTACGGAGGATTTCGCTGATCACGTTAGAGCCAATAAACAGTGTCCCTCGGTTCATTAAGTGGAGTGGAGCACATTTAAAACACAAACATATTACTGTGACAGTGAAAACATTATGAAATTCCTCTGTTTCAACACGTCAAACGTGAAGTTATGCAAGCCACAACTTGGTGTTCGGTTCTCTGTGTTCCTCTGACATAATCCCATCTAGTTCCACAGCAGCGTGGCTCATGTATAATTGTTGAAACTAAGAGGTTTGTAAAGCCACTAATACTTTTACCAACAATGGATGCGTGCCTGAAATGTCTTCCATATGGGTCCGTGACGCTTATGGGTGCAAGAACAAAACAAATCTTAGTAAAATGAGGGACTTAGAAGCTTTGTATGGTAAAGATTATAGAAACTTTAAGCAAAGTGAGTCATAAGTGTTGTAATGTAAGGATTCCAATTATGTCCGCCCTATACCTGAAACACTGAATCAGCCAATAGCGCGCCTGCAGAGGTGATGTTTCATAGCTGGCATCAGTCAATGGGCAACCCCGTGTTGTATCAACAGCGTTTGTTGTATTATTTGATATACTGAAGAGTGAAAGGAGAACGATAACTTACACTATTGCTCTTGGGTTTTGAAAAGGTATAAAAAGCCAATGGTCATGCATGACGCTTTATCTTAACTCTAAGAATAACAGCAATGTTCCTTTTTAGAATTTTGACTTTTGAAATGTAACTTTTACTATTTCATTTAAAACACAGAGACAGCCATGGTCGATATGATTGGAGATATCAGATTTATTCCAGCACCATCTAAGATAAGAGATCACCTCCAGTGATTGTATACCTCCATAACTTCATTTGAAACAAGAAGATAATTTGATATCGAAACATCATGATGACGTACATTGAAAGATGATTACATTTACACAAATGTTTTGTATCTTAGACCCCTCAGCGTCACATCGGGCCTAAAACACACAATCCAATCATTCCTGTTGCTGCATTACAACATATTGTTTGTGAATGTTTGGGATGGGTTGTGTAGGGGCATTTCAGATAAGAACCTGATCTCAAGAATATCCAAACATGACTCGCCCTCGGCCAGACCCCATGCATCCGGGTCCGCCATCTGATACGGCTAATGCCAAAGGCATGAAAAGTCTTGGGCATGACGAGATACGGGGTGGATCATGACGAATAGGGAACAATCACGAATACCCTCATCATTGACTCAACGTTACAGTTTGTCCAACAAAATTCAACTCAAATTTCATAAGATTTGTAACCAACCAGACAATGAATTAGGTTTTATATTATGTAGGATGAAATATTGGAAAATAGACATTTAAATACTGTTAAAAGGAAAGGTTCATTCACTCAACACGTTCTTGTACTGATGTCAGCTACTGTACCATGTTTACAGACTGCAGACGTGGCGTTGAGGCCGTTGGCATACGGGTCGACCCCAGCCAGAGGCGAGGCCGTATCCCCTTCCTGGCGCATGATGTCATGGACCGCCACCTCTGTCTGTCTGCTATCTCAGTCCATTCCAAATAGCAGCTCATCCTCATCCCATCAGGGTATGAGGGCTGGTTACATCGCTCCTCTGCTTTCAAACACTGACAGAAAAAAGGGTACAACAGGAGTCTATTTCTATCCCCAGCATAGTACAAAAATAATGTCACCCCTAGGGACAATTATTGGAACTCAATGTGTATTTCTCATTGGCCAGAAAGGTCCATTTATGTTTCACAAGCAGTGAAAGATACACGTAAAAACTATTTCTTCTAAAATGTTTTTTACAGTGTTTTGTAAGTGGATAAGCCAAGGGAACAAATAGGTACCCCAGTGTCAAGGGTACTGCTGCAGTGTGCTTTATTAAGAGAGAGAAGCTGCCGTTAAGTGACGGATAACTTGGGTTAGTTTGGTTCTTGTGGATGGACAGTCGAAGCCAAAAAATTCACACAAAATTCTTCTATAAAGCACTATTGTTTTTTTTAAGAAAGAGGAAAAAGTTAATCTCTGAAAAAGATTTGAGAAATCCTTTGACCTTCTAAACATGCCTTTAAATGGGCTTGTTGCCAGTCAGGTTTCCTCTCGCTTGTGGACTCTAGAATCAGACGCAGCATTGCAGGAAGCAGAATTGAATGCATCCCTCCAGGATTAGATATACCCAGGAGAGACAGCATACTCGCCTTTCTTCTTTTCACTCTCTAACAAAGTTTGGCCGGGACTGCCGCGCTGGAAGCTGACAAATGAGCACCGGGGCTGGCAGTACAAATGCGTTTACAAAAAACAAACCAAGATTAATGTTGCACTCGCACAAACAGCAAACAGCTATTACACATTTTATTATAGTGAGCATCAGCCCTTCATACGGCTGTTTAGTGTTATTTCAGGCATGCAAAATTAAATTGAATTTGTCGGGTATATTAATTGATTTTATTTCTTCTGAGTTCAGTGTTCACGACAAAGTACTTCAACTTGTAATGCTCACAAACAAACATAATGCAGATGTGCGTGAATACACAAGCATGCTGTGACTATATAAAACGCGGCCTATTTATGGGTAATTTTTATTAAGAAATTCACATTTTCTCAAAATGTATACCAAATGGTGCATGCAGACATCTAGAATTTTAACATTTGATGTATAGGTGAAGCCACAAAAACTTTGGGATTGAATGTTCTAGTCTAGTCTAACATCATGACGCTTCAATGAAGAGAAGGAACAAGCTACAGAATATATGAAATATGGCGTGCTGTCAGACAGTCTGTAATAAGATGATTTTATAACAGTAAAAGTTGTATAAAGGGGGCGTTAAAAACCCACCAGAACACTATGTGCTCTGACTCATATTCTCCAAGGCTGAAATTATCCTGCAAATATGCAGCAGCGTACCTGAACTGCAGGTGGAGGGTTTGAATCTGTAAACTGATGCCAACCTGAACTTTCCATGACATAATGTTTTATGTGTTTCGACTGTCTGTGCAGTTTGAAAATATGTGTAATATGTGTCTACCTACGGGAACAAATAAAGTACGCTAAACTCACTCCTGCTCCAGTTGCTCATCACTTATTACCTGTGAGTGTGTCCATTAAAGGTGAAGTCAGCAATTTTGCAGAACACTTCTTGTCAAAATCACTTTTTCTCAAAACCAGTGAATATCTCCTCACGATCCGCTACTTCAGTCTGTACTACTGAAAGAAATGATGTTAATACACAGCCTATAGCTCTGTTACCGGGTATGTATGTAAAGGGTTTTTAAACAAAGGGGGCCTATACCTTAGCTAGCAACATGCCTGGTCGCAGAGCTAGGCTGTGTATTATCACTGGATTTTTACGGACAGGTAGCCGATAGTGAGGAAATATTCACTCCTTTTGACAACAACCAGCGTTCTCCAGAATCGCTGACTCCACCTTTAAACAATACTATACAGTGTTTTCCAGTGGCCATGGCAACGGGGGGGGGGGGACTGATTGAGCCGCATGAGCAGGAAGTGCTGCGAGGACAACAGGATGTGCTTTGGCTCCGTCGTCGAGGGTCGAAGAATTCAAGGAAGTTATTGTACTTTGTGGAATGGGCTCAGGAATGCAAGATGTCTGACTTTTTCTCTTTGCATTTTTTTTTTTGTGTGTTGTTTTGGAGGTCTGAGTCGTATCACATGTTTGGAGGCGACAGGCTTTGAAGATAGTGTGACCCTCGGCGTGATGCATGCGTGGCACTGCGCTTTGTGGTCACACACCTCGACATTCTCTTGTGACAGGCGGAAGGTTGAACAGACAAGGATGAAAAAACAAAAAAATTCCAGGCGATTTTGGACACAGATGTGCGGCTGTAGATGTAAAAAACTGTCACCTGAATTAATAGATGAATAAACAATGACCTTTTAGCCTTAACTGGAAGGTGGTTATCAGCCAGATAATGAGATAATCAAAATCTGATGGATGCAGAGTTCCAGATAAAATAAACAGCCTATGTAAAAAGCAGGAACCGTGACCACTTGAACCCCCCCAATAGGCTACAACATGTTCCCGAGCTCGAGCTTAAACATTCTTTCCATGCGGCGAGACATTGTTCTGTTTACGTTCTACAAGCCCTCGCTCCAGTGAAACATTTAATGTGAAATAAATATTTCCTCTGAACATACCAAGGAAAGTGGCGTCACTCCAAAAGAACAAGGGACAAAGAGATTTTCATCAATTGTGCATGATGACATACATTTTTACAATTTTTCGGATTGTATTAGTTTTGTCAAGTGATTGTTATAGTCATTTTATTGCGCAAAAGATTGTCTGTGTCTCTCTATTTGATATCACTGTGAACTTAATATATTTTAGTTTGGGATCATAAAAGACCAAACAAAGTTGTTTTTGTCCAATTGAAAAGTTTTGGAGTGTTTATTATAAGACAAAGTCATTTAAATTGGAACAAGTAAGATTATTGCCTCATTTTTTTAAAAACTTGATGGCAAGTTTCCAGCTCCTCAAATGTTACGATTTGCAGCCTTTCTCCATTTGAATGAACCTGGGAAACTAAATGGATTTGGACTGTTGGTTTCGACAAAACCAGCAACTTGAAAATGTGTCACTCCAGGCATGTGGGAACATTACACAACTAATAATCATTTTTCTGATCAAGCCCTTGTTCTATAAATAATGTGGCTCCCAGTCTCTGAGTCATAGGCGACGTCTTCAAATGTCTAGCCTGAACAACACACCCAGACCAAAAGATGTTCAAGAAAATATGAAATGGTCAAAAGCAGCAAATCCTCACATTTGAGAAGATGGAAACAATGAAAAATCCAGATCAGTTTAAGACTCGCTTTAAGAAGTGCTTTAATACAGTTTTTCTAACCAGCAAGTTAACCCACTGAACTTCTACAGATACATATCTTTCTTTGCTTTTCAATACTGCAACTTTTAGAAGTCATTTAACTCGCTCACTGCACCCATCTCTTGTTCACAGAAACCGTTAACAAAGCTTCAGCCCTTAATCCGCACTCTCCTCTCCAAGCCTGTGGCGTCTACTGTTGCTGCAGTCAGTCTATACATCCGGTAGCCTGACACTCTTAGCTGGTGCGGGGTTTTTGATCTAGTCTTTAGCCGCACTAACACTAACCCCTCTAATTGTCCCTGTGCCTCCCTGTCAGCTCTGCCCTGTGCCCGGGATGTTTGCGTTGTGACAGGCCTTCTCCCTGACGCGTGGATGGAGCTGTCGGGACAGAGGGCAGAGGGCAGCCGGGTCATGGGTTAACACCACAGGCTGCGCTGCAACAACAAACACCGTGTCCCCAAATCCCCAAACAGGGACAGAAAGGCTTCACTTTCGGCTCCTAGTATGTGTGAATCCTATCACAATCTTTATACAGCTACTGGAAAAGTTATAGGAAAAATCAAACTGTCTTGACTTCACTAGATTTTTTCGTTTTGAGGCTTGATCTAAAACCTCTTAAGTTTTAAGGAACACTGCACAGCTACATTTGAGCCAACAACTTATCTTTTGTTGACGAAACTTTTCATTCACATGTAATGAAACTTCGAGTTTGGAGTTCTACATACTAAGAATTCCAAAAAGTTAAAGTCATGCCAACGTATTGCAGTTATAACACTGTTTAATGTTTGAATCAACATTTTGACCGACTTTGTTTTGAAGTGTTGAGCTTTTCTACCTTTTTTTTTTACAATGTAATGTCTTTCCATATCTGAAGTCTCCGCCATGTTTCATTTAAAGCGGATGTACGGTGGCTTGTCCATGTTGCCATCAGCTCCATTGCATATAAATAATCTGTACACCATGAAAAAAAAGAAGCAATGCAGTGAACCAGGTCTTGCTAATGGGGGATGAGGGTTAGTGGACTGATCCGCTGTCAGATCAAATGTTTGCCCAGTGCTGAAAGCTACGTTCTGCCTGTGGGATCAGGGTGTCTGTTTGTTGCACCTAGAGGTGCGATGATGGTGTCTTCAATGGAGAGGTTAACAGGTTTGACCCCTAAACCCCCCACAGACCATGAGGGTCACAGACAGACAGGTTCAGCCAACACACAGTTACAAGAAGCCGACAGGAAGGACGGGTACTCACTTTGACCAGAACGCAATCAAACCATTTCCTGCAGAATAACGGTAAGCATGAGTCAATGACCTTCAGACCCACAGTTGATCTCCTCCTTTAGCTTCATACATTGTTTTATATAAGTCAAAAGTCTCCGTTAAAACCACAAACAATGACTTTCCCTTTTTGATTATTCTGCCAATTAATCTTGGCAAGTCCTTAAATTGTCCACTATGGTTTCCCAAAACTCAGAATGTCATAATCAGACAGTCTGTACAGTCCAACAACTAAATTGAGTCAGTTTCATTGTGAAAAGTTATCATGAAATTATAAAACAGATAGAGATATTAATACAGAATAACACATCATTGTATTTCTAAATACATTGTTATACAAGGCTGTAACGGATGAACAACCAGCTCATCCTTATCGAGAGAAGCAGTGCAACTTGTAGAAACAGGCCGGTAGTCTAATTTGGGAAAGTTATTTACTGAGTGATTGTCTGCAGCCAAACCCTGTGCTACTTTAAAAAGCATTTAGCACATTCATTGCCAATACAGGTTAGGCCCAACTAAACTTGCAGCCACGGGTTTACCATCAATCAATGTTCACACTAGATTGTGTGTATCTACTGCCCTCTGGTGGGAGACACTGTCAACAACATCATGTGCGGTTTATAAATTCAGCATTTCAGCAAAAGTCTGCTCTTGTCAGCAATATAAAGCATTTCTGAGTCTAAGCTACTAAGTATGCCGGTTATAAAGCTAATCTGTTTAAAACAGATATTTTCTTCTTCACACTAAAATTCTGCTGGGGAAAAAATACTCTTTTATAAACTACAATCCTCATTACAAACTCTCCATCTAAGCCTCATAGACAACATGTTATTAAATGTTCCACTAGAGAGCAGCATTACCACATGTATGATTGATAAACACTTTCATTCATCCAAGCAGAATGCACAGTCTTGCATTCACTATGATTCCATTCATAGATGATGTAAGCACTTTGTATCTCAACTGTGTATATTGAAGATTAATTGTAATTTTTATGAAAAAAAAGCATTTCTATCAGATAGAAATATTTTTGACAAATATAATAAATTGCTAATTTAAGACTTCTACATATAAACATGTGGTCATTGAGAGGGATTATTTATGTATGACTGTATACTTTTTTGTTTTTTTTTTACTCAGGACTTCTACATTTTATTGAGTTTTTCTATAATGTGGTAACTATGGGTAAATCATGTGGATGCCTTTGCAACAGTGAGTTAATGTATGAGAAAATGTGTTGTCTTTCTCCTTTGCATCGTCTTGCAGGTATAAAAAGGGGGGGTTAGAGCATGGACCTATTACAAAAGGGTTTAGAGAGTCTAGGTGAGTCAGACCTACAGATGTGTCATCAGGTGAACCTGTGTGTCTCCAGCAGCAGCAAACAGCTCAGCTCATTGTCCCTTTTCCTCATCCATTTGCATTTCCCTCTACTCCCCTTCTGCCCACTGTGCCTTTTTGTCACCCATTCCTTTTATCTGTGAACCCTCTGTCATGTTTTTTTCACATATGACACATATTTTGATGCTGTATTCAGACACAATCCGATTTTACCGAAACAAATTATCTTCTATACTATTTGTTTAACTAATTTGCTGCTACTTGATATTGCCTCTACACTCTCTCTAATGTGTATTTGTATGTTTTATTGTTGTGTTGTGCTATGTGTAATGTCTATCTATCTATCCAATCATCCATCCAGCCATCTATCTATTTATCTATCTATCCGTCCATCTTTTATTTTATCTAGCTGTAAATGGGATCCTCTCCAGCGTTTGCTGTTGCTGCTATAAACTGACTGAGCTCAAATCGCCTGAAATTCTAAACTGACAGGCTCCCCATTGAGGCTTCAGCTCTTGAGGCGAGCGTTCAGGTTGTTAAGTTCCCAATCGAACAAAAGCATCCCTGCATGTTCTGAAAGGTTTGTGCGGAAAGTAAAAAGTAGGAGAGGAAGAAGGAGCTCCTGCTGCAAAAGAAAACCCATTTCAAGGTTGTATTTCAGAGTGTTCATGCTGCTCTGTTCTGAGGAAATAAAATGAGATCAGTGGGTGTGTGACAGAAATATGCTCTGCGTTTGGATTGGGATGAAAGCGCCTGTGATGAAAGCCAGAAAAAATTAAGAAATAAATATTCATAGAAAATGTATTTCAAAAAACTCCAGCTGCCAGGCCTCGTTTGTAACAGAAACCTTGGTTCAAAAATATACAATTGGATTAATCGACTCCACCGGTCTTCTTCTCCGGCTGCAGGATGTGGAGCATGACTGTGCAACTCGCAATAACGTACTAAATATATATATTTCTGAACCAAATTCTGATTTTAAAGATGGAAAACCTCAGAAGAAATAGCCTAACATAGTACTAAAATGAAATGATCAAACGTGTGTGTGTGTGTGTGTGTGTGTGTGTGTGTGTGTGTGTGTGTGTGTGTGTGTGTGTGTGTGTGTGTGTGTGCATACAGAGAGGGGTCATCAGTGTAAGACAACAGCTCTTTTCATAACAGTCAGTGTATCCGGGTCAGCTGTGCAGGAGATGCTGTGTTGAGAGTCCTGCAGCTGGTGTGTGTGTGTGTGTGTGTGTGTGTGTGTGTGTGTGTGTGTGTGTGTGTGTGTGTGTGTGTGTGTGTGTGTGTGCGTGCGTGCGTGCGTGCGTGCGTGTGTGTGTGTGTGTTGAATGAGGAGATCTCCCCTATACAGCTCGGCCTAGCCAATCAGTGAGCTCACACTGACGTAAAAAAAAAAAAAAAAAAAAAAAACTTAACAGATGAGAAAACAAAGATGGGTTTATGCTGGAAGAGGACATGTTCTGCTTCTCTTGGATTACAACCATTCACTCTGTGTTTGATTTGGGTTTAAAGGACAGGCACATTTTCATGATCGTTGATTGTGACTTTCATTTTGTAACATTAACATACACGCAACAACACACGCACACAAACACATACTATTTCTTGGTTTCTTCGTAAGGTACAGTTAGTTAGATGTGATTAAATGTATATTGTATTTTGTTGCTGCTTATTCTTTAAATAAAAGTTCATGTACAACTATGTTGTTTTTGAATGACTTCCAAACGAATAACTTGTGTATCTTTATGAGACTCAATAAGGTTAATGCCATTCAATGTTCCCTGTTAATAAAGTGGTGCCCCGTTGAGAATTTAATGTTTGTTGAATTCAGTTTTTTTGATTTTAAGGTTGATTGTCGGATGTGAGTGTAAACCCTTAACTTCCTCTTATTGGATTCAATCATTAACTAATTAATTAATCAATTAATTAATTAATTTGTTAAGGCCTAAAATAGTATTGTGTATTCTCAACTCATGTATATACAGTATATTGTGTCTATATTGTTAATATAGATATAATCAACATCTATTATTATCTCCAGCCTCTTTCGGTTCACTTTCATTTGTGAGTATTTACCTTGTTTGTAGTATTACGTTTATTTATTTTTATTATTTTGTATTATCACTAACAGTTTATTTGAGCTTAATTACTTTAAATAGAATGATTGAATAATATTTAATTTTATCTTCTTGATAATGTTTTTACATTTTTCTTCCTAAATTTGATTTATATTTTCCTAGATAATTTTATCCCCTACATAAAAAAAAATATTTAAAAACTTCTATTATTTAACTTTTTATTTCTTGAATTCTATATATAAATCATAACATTTGTCTTGCATATTTTCGTTATAAATGTACGATAAATAAGGTTCATCACAGGCTAATTCTTAAAATAATAATAACAATATTGCTTTTGTACTTATTGCTGTATAAGTTAATTTTTTGATTTTGTCGAAGATAATTATGAATATAAATGTAAGAAATTTGCACACAGTTATAGGTTAATTTGTTTTACACTTTTAGATAAACTATACAAGGGTCTCTGTGTTCACTTCTGTTCCTTGGAAAAGATTCTTCTGATAAACGTGTTGACTGGAAGACAAGAAGGAAACAGCTCAGGGGTCAAGGGTCGGTTGATACTGATTGGCCTCGGTGCATTGCAATAGAAATTGATCACAATGAGGAAACAAATACTCAGGGCGCTGCTGTTTTGGATAACGGTGGTCCATTCTGTCTACATTCTGTTCAAGACCAGATGTTGGTGTTTCTTTTTCATACTATTCGTATTTCTATCCATATATATTTTTTTTTCAGTTTTCTAATGTGTGTTCCATACTTGATGTATTTCATGCCCCTTTAAAGCACTTTTCAGCCTTGTGTCTGAATTGTGCTATATAAATAAACTTGCCTTGCCTTGCCTTGCCTTAATTTAATATACTTTTTTTTAAATTGGAGTCCTTCTGTTTTGGCTTTTTGTTGTCCCCTATAGACCACCACCACCCTTCTTATCTCATCTGCCCATTTCCAAGTGTTTATTTACTTTATTCTCTGGTTTCCCACATTCCCTGTCTCCAGGGAATTTCTTCAGAAGAAATCTCAGTTCAGTTTGTCTTCTGTTCCCGGATGGTCTTGAGGCATCCAGTGAAGAGCCAGTGGCAAAGGAAGCACAAATTTTAATCAAACATTTATTAGGTATAACAGTATAACTTTCAACTGTTTTATGGTTACTTTACTTTACGGTTTCTTTCAAGTCTGCAGTTGTATTTTTAGTTAAGGATCTTCCACTATGCTTTACCTTAAGCCATTCATTACCAATTAAAAACCAAGACACCCAAGCGTAAAGACAAATATGGAACAAGGCCAGGAGCCTCTAAACTCTGCACGCTTGTATATTTACAATTTACTTTCTGCATGAGTAGCTCAGTTGACCTCCACGATAACACAGACCAAGATCCAAAGCTGTAATAGTTTGGAGGAAGAGATGGTTATGTTTTATTGGCCGTCTTTCCAAACTTTTGGCGCTTTTCCACCGCACATGTAGCTCGACTTGACTCAACTCGACTCGACTCAACTTGGTTTGGTAGCAGCACGGGTCGTTTTCCACCGCAAATAGTACCTTCTGAACGTGGGCGGGGTCGTCGTAAGGGGATGAAAGCCTACTCCGGAGCAAAGTAGCAAAGCAGAAATTACGAGCAGTTGTTGCACAATTAACTGACCCAACCGCCAAAAAGACGGATGAAAAATGTTTAAGAAATACCCCCTTGTATCTGTTTGCTAAAAGAAGTAGAAGAATATTGCTACGGGCCATTAAAAGGGATGGTTGTTGTCCCGATGTGACTCTGCCACACAGTCAGCTGTGGGGATGCGTCACGTACATCCCTATGCACGTAAACACGGGCATGATAAAGTTGACTGTTTAGTGCTTGTTTCAGGATACTTGTTTTCAAATGCAAGCCCTGTCTCAGCCTGAATATTTTATTGAGGTAATCAGTTCAGTCCGAGGCTTGTAATGTAATCGCTCGCTATCATGTCTGTCCCAGCTGGCTACTATTTAGCCTAGCTGCTAGCTGCCCTACCAGTCTCCTCTCGTATGTAAGTAACTTTACATACGTAACTTTACGTAACTTTACATAAGTAACTTTGTAAGTAACTTCCCCAACAACCAACACTGGATGAGCTTAGCGAATATATGGAAAATAAATTCGGATCTGTGATGCAAATCAAATGAAAGAGAGCCAGAGAAGGCTGCACGCGGCGTAAATACACTCAAAAGTCCCGGAGAGTTGGGGAGAATAAACAACAGAATGAAGCCGGTAGTCTCTGGCCACTGATTGGCCAGACAATAGTCTCTGGCCAATCAGTGGCCGGCCGTCTGCCGACGTCACCTTTTAGCATCGGCTCAGCTCGCTTGGAACCTAGAGCGAGGTAGTCTCGCAAAGCCAGACCAAACTACAGCACGTAGTATGGTCTGGAAGCACTCTGTTTAGAGCCGTCTATTCGGGTGGGGAAACCGGGGGAAACTGGACTAGCCTGTTTGTATTTGTTTAAACCAATCACAATCATCTAGGGCGGGGCTAACCCCGGGAAGCAGCAGCGGTGTCCTGCAAAATAGTGCCGGGGGGGGGGGACTTATTTTGATGGAACGTCTTCACGTCCAGACGTCAGAGAAATGGCTAAACCCGCAAATGCCACACAAAAACTATTAAAGACAAAAGGAATATACATAGTGTGTTGCTTTCTAACCAGCATGTCAAGACCCCATACACTTTAGCCCCCGAGGAGCTCACGGGATAACTTAACCGGAGTTAACTAGCCACGTAGTGTTATCTCTGGTAACATTATCATCGGCGGTTGAGAGGACGGCTACGGCGGTCGAGTAGAATTTTTAGCATTCGAGAACTTATGTCACCACCTCCTATCGCTGTAGTCAGAGCCGTAGTCCGTCTGTTTACAGGCAGAACAGGGTTTTGACGTTGTGAGCGCTACACCAACTGCAGCAAGTAGCCGTAAGAGTTGCTAGGTGATAGTGGAAGCCGTTGGAATCTTTCCCCGTCGCTAAAACACCGCTGCTTAGTCCCTCACCAAAGAAAGGGAACGGCGGATCTTAATCTAGCTGGTTATAAGGTCCGGTGCTCAATTCAAACCCCCACACTTCATTTTCCAGAGTTTATGAGGGTATTTCTGCCCGGGGGTAGTTGTACAATGAAGTTGGACAGCTAGGCTAGGCTAAACTAGGCTGCGTCCCGGACCGCCGCCGCCAATATTATTATCCCGAAGTATAGCCACACTTTATTTCCGTCTACAGTAATGTGACTTCTCACACCCTGTGTGTGTGTGTGTGAGAGAGAGCGCTGCACATAAGCACACGGGTTGACTGTGAGCGAATTGTTTCCGAATTTGAGGGGGATCACAATAGGGGAAAGCCAGCAACCGGAAAAGGAGGGGGCTGCGTCAGGGCTGCGTTGCTTTTCGACGCAAGCGAATAGACGCTGGCGGAAGTGGTCATGCCAGACTAAGAGCGAGGCGATACCAAAAAAGCAGCCGCTACGTGGTACCAGGTACCATGAAATTGCGGTGGAAAAGCCAAAAATGCGAGTCGAGTCGAGTCGAGCTGATACCATGCGGTGGAAAAGCGCCAAATATATCTGATCCTCTTATGCTCCTCAGCTCAGGCAGCTCCTTGACCTACAATATGAGATGGACTCAGTAAGACAGTTGCATAATAAGAGATGATCCGTTACCACACATGTAGGGGTTTACTCACCATGTAACCTGCAGTAAAAATCCCTGAAAACATTTCTGCAATGATTTTATATTTCTTCTCCCAATACACTTTGATTTATCAAGATTTCTTTTTCTTTTTCTTTTTATGTTAACTTTGCCACGCAGCAGCTCAACAACAGTGAGTGCGCACTGTGTATCATCAATGTATTTCAGGTACTCCTGCTTCTTACTTGGGGATCCTTTTTGCAATTCAAAAAATTAGCGAGAGAGAGAGAGAGAGAGAGAGAGAGAGAGAGAGAGAGAGAGAGAGAGAGAGAGAGAGACCCGTTAGGAGGAGTCTGTGTTGCTCGGGGAGGTGGTATGATGGTGAGCCGCTCTACTCGCTCACTGGCTGCTCAGCCCCTAATGTGTGAGCAGCGTGTTCAGAGGGACTGACTACCGCGGGACCGACCGCCGGTCTGCAGCGCGCGGACTCCTATAGTTGCCCCGGAGACCAGTAGCATAATCTGACGTTACGCTTGGAACTGAGAGATGGAATGCATTGAAAGGACTGAGACACTGTGAAAGTTTGCATTTCGCTGTCGGATATGGAGACACGCGTAAAAGGACAATTCAGTAGACTACAATAAAGTCAATCAGCATCTTCAGTCTCGCGTGCTGGGTCTGAGGATGACACCTGCACTCCGCTGTATCGCGAGGACCGACGCGTGTGCCCCAGACATCCAGGCATCTTGAAAGAAGAAGAGTGGGTCAGAGCTTCTGTAAGAGTGACTTTCTGCCTATTACTCTGCAGACAGCTCACCATTCCGCTCGCGCCTGTGGCTGCAGAAAAGGCGCATTTGTCTGCGCTCCTTCCTCGCGCCGCGCGTACTGCGGCAAAACAACAACAAAATATTTCGTATCCAGACACAGGTGAGCTTATATGCAACTCAGTTATGGCTATGTAATGTTAAGATGCACGTGTCTTTTTTAAACTTAATAAGCATGTTTTGAATGGGGACTATTTTTTGTTTTGTTTTTAACACACAATAGTTTAGTCTATTACAAAAGGTGTGAACTATATCTTAAAACAGTCTCAAGTGTGCTGTTTACGCACTATTCAAAGTCTTAATGGCTACTGCAGAGAAACCTTTTAATAGTTAAACTACAGATTTCGAAGGTCATAGGCTGTTGATTTACCCCTTCAAATTCATCTTTACGCATGATACATTCCCCCGGAACAAATCTTTTTAGTCCACACTGTCTGACAGTAGCGCACATTTTCTGTACAAGCTTTTGTTCAACCTCCTCATTGGAGGTGAATGATGATTCCACAGTGAGATATTAAGCATTTTTTCTTTAAACATGGACATTCAGCCTGACATGTTTGGTATATTATATAACTTTGAAGTCTTCTCTTGGATTCAACACAAAGTTAAATGGGTATTTAATCATGTTTTGGGTATGAATCTGTTATTGCTATGGAGGTTGTGAGGTTGATGTGGTTAATGTCACTTAGAGTATATGCACTTAACAGTAGCTGGTCCATATTTATCTAAAATGTGATGAGATGTTATTTTGTGCCTATATTTAAATTCTCCCTTCCTGTATTTTTTTTGCAGGTTGGCCTACTGCCTCTGCAGCCGAAGGCATTCAAACTGTGCACACCTTGTCATGTCTGCACCGCTCATCTCTTCACACTGTTTCCGTGTTGAGAGTTAACTGGATATAAAGCAATACAAAGGAGCTTTGCCTCCTAACTCGCCCCCCCCCCCCCCCGTCTCTCACCCCCCCTCTCTACCACAGCACCAGGCAGTGTGTAATCTCCGGAGCCCTGACTCACCATGGGCACTGTTCTATCACTGTCTCCCGGCTCTCGCAAATCAGGCTACTATGACAACCGGGCGGGCTCCCTCAGCCACTACCCGAGCCTCAGCAGCCGCTCCCTGAACAGTCAGAAGGACCGCGGTGGGCTGAAGAGAGGCCAGTCCATCTTCCTCCCCGCGCTCACATGGAAACGCCTGGTGGCCTCCACCAAGAAGAAGGGCAACTCCAAGAAAGGCTCCTCTGGGGGTCCCGTTACCCTGGGCGACCCTCTAAACAACAATAACAACAGCATCAACATCTACCACCACGACCCAGCCGCTGTGTTGCACCTCAACCGGGAGAACGTCAAGAAGTCTCTGTCCTGCGCCAACCTGTCCAGCTACGAGGGCCCGGCCGGTCTGGGTCTAGGGCTGCAGGGCATGGGCCTGGGCTACGGGATGGGCTTGGGCCAGGGGGGACACGGGTACATCGGATACACCAACAAGTCCCACCAGCAGATCTCCTCTGTGAAGAAGGTCCCCCACGCGACTCTGCCCTCGTCCCCAAAGCGTGTCATCGTCCAGGCGTCCACCAGCGAGCTCCTGCGTTGCCTAGGAGAGTTCCTGTGCTGTCGTTGCTACCGCCTGAAGCACTTGTCTCCGGCCAACCCAGTGCTATGGTTACGGGCGGTGGACCGCTCGTTGCTGCTGCAGGGCTGGCAGGACCAGGCCTTCGTCACCCCGGCCAACGTGGTCTTTGTCTACATGCTGTGCCGGGACGTCGTCGACGGCGACCTGGTTGCCACAGAGCACGAGCTGCAGGCCATCCTGTTGACCTGCCTCTACCTGTCCTACTCCTACATGGGCAACGAGATCTCCTACCCGCTCAAGCCTTTCCTGGTGGAGGCCGGGAAAGAAGCCTTCTGGGACCGCTGCCTAGCCATCATTAACGCCACCAGCTCCAAGATGCTGCGGATCAACGCCGACCCGCACTATTTCACACAAGTGTTCGCCGAACTGAAGAGCGAAGGCGGCTGTGGCCCTCAGGACTATAGCAGGGTGCTGGATCGGTGAGAGTCAGTGACTAGCCCATCCATCCTTGCTGACCGCATGCCTTTTTATAGATACGCTCATGCACACGTATACCTGAACACAGAAACACACACGTTTGTCTCAGATAGATTCCGTTCCCATTTCTTTTCTTCTGCTGCCCCGCATGAGCCAATGAAACACATATGAATCATTCCATCCGTGTTTGTTGCCATTGTCCCTTCCATCCACGGATAGAAATGAGGAAATAAGAGATCTGTCCCTCAAAGATTTCCTCTGATCATTTGGCCATTTGTGTGTGTGTGTGTTTTTTTTTTGTTTTTTTTGTGGAATATCCAACTGAGTTTACTTGAATTTGAATTGACGAACCATTTGGTCCACCTGTCCCATCTGAGCCCATGTGTCTGGTCCCAGCTGCTCTATAGCAACCTTACCCTGCTATCGATCAATATGCATTGGACAAGAAGACGCCATCATCACTCACTCAAAGCACGATCAAGGATAATATTTCAACTGGTTATATATTCTGAGTGCAGCGGAATAAAACAATGTAATCCAACCGAGGCCATGTGACATTTTCCTGGACAATTCAAGGAGAGACATCTTGATATCTTGACTGTGGGCTAAAGCCTCGTGTGCCAGCGGGGAAAAGTGACTCAGAGTGATGGGAGCAGCTGAGAGGTCCATGTAAGGTCCCGCTGGTCCTGCTGTGCGCTGTGTGGTCACTAAAGCAAAGCCAACAAGGGCCAGGGTTTTGTGGATGGAGCCTTTTGGTGGTCGTCTGGCCTGAGGGGACAGTTGCTAGGGTATTTTGTTTTACATTTGTATCTTAACAAGTTGAAGGTTTCCATTTCCTCTCATCTCCGGAGGGTTTACTGGTGGAAGCAGAGCCATGCATTTTAAGATTGATCTGTGTTGCGTGCGTGTATGCATCGGCACGTGCGTGTGTGTGTGTGTGTGTGTGTGTGTGTGTGTGTGTGTGTGTGTGTGTGTGTGTGTGTGTGTGTGTGTGTGTGTGTGTGTGTGTGTGTGTGTGTGTGTGTGTGTGTGTGTGTGTGTGTGCGTGAGTGCGTGTGTGCGTGTGTGTTTGTGTGTGTGTTGTGTATTGGCATTGTGCAGTGGACGGCAGCCAGGGTCATCAGCTGTTTACTCCCTCCTTTTGTTCCCTTCGTCTTGTTGACAGGGCGCCCACAGCCGTGGTATTAATGAGATTAGCAGATTACTGCGGCCCCTCCCCTCTCTCAACCTCTGCCCCCTTCCAGTCCACTCGGCAGCCCCGCATAGCTTCAGTGGCTAATCCAGGCTAGGCTGCTGGACTGTAGACACACACACACATTTACAGACCTCGACTGGCACTTTATTCTACTCGTGCATGAATAAAACGCTGTTTGACGCACGAGTGCAGCTCAGTGTCCAAGGTAGCGGCATTTAAAGCTCTATGGTAGAAACCCCGGCAGGACTGTTGCGGTGGAAAAAGGTGTTGTTGTTGCTTCTGAATTTGTCCAACTTTCTCATCAGTTTAAAATTGCATGCTCGAAATATACAGATACACCTATTACAGGACACTGATAACCAACCTTTTTGACCTTTTAGTACAAAAAAGCAGTGTGTATTATGCAACCACCCCATTGTTGGTTGCATATGGTTACCAGTTGTTACCAGTCCAACCAAAGTGTAGTTTATAAAGCTGCTTCAAACCTAAAAGCATTGTTGCTTGACCTTTTCCATGTTTCCATGTTTTGCCAACAATAGCATGTGGCAAAGCCTTAATCTTATTGTGTTCTGGCATCTGGAAGGTTTTGGTGCTCCACTTCCCTCTACACCCATGTGACAGCCACTCTGGCACACTTTGCTTTGACACTGCACTTTATATACTCATCCCGCAATGTCAATTTGATAAACAAGCGTCCCCCATAAGATCTGACCTTTACGCACGTGCGCAAACAAACACACTCTGGGACATATCCCATCATTGGGTAATCCTGTCTTAATCCTCCCACCCAATCAAATAAAGAGAGGGAGCGAGGGATGAAAACACGGGGAAATAAGTAAAACGGTTGAGAATCCGATGAGATTATTTTTTTTGTGCCACACTTCGACTTGCCCTTTAGGCCCCCTCGGCTCAGCCTTCAAATCCTGCTCTAACAAACTACTGGAGGCCTCAGAGACCCTAAGCTCACTGCTGCTGAGTATTCCATCTCACCAGGCCTGCCTCCTCTCTCGCCTGAGCTCACACCAGTCGACCAGAGAGGAGTGACGGCAGTGATTCACGCCGAGACACTGACGCCTCCTTTTCTGGAGCTTTCGCTGGCAGCCATTTTGGGGCTCGTTGTTGCGTTGCGATCAGTGCAGCTCTCTCTTTCTCTCCCTATGGCCTGGCCCGGGCTTTGACAAGGACACTTGTGTCTTGACTCACCCCCCACCACACACACACACACACACACACACACACACTCCGTCCTCTTGCCCCCTCCAACCCCAACTTCCACACACACTCAGCTGTTGTTCTTCGAGGTTGTTTCATTAGATTTGACACCCCACACCCGCCAGCCATTGTCAGCACGAGGATAGGGGCAGAAAGAGGCTGATTGTTGGCATCGGGTCAGTTGTGTATGTGTGAATGTGGGTCGAAGTTAAGGGACAACATCTGCTTCCACCGTCCGTTTCCTGCAGACCTGGACGTTAATTAGATCTAGAAGATACAGTACAACTTGTTTGGGTGATGCCCTGACGTCAGCGACTAATTGGGAAAAATCCACTTTAGTTGTGACTCTTGATTTAATGAAGAATTCACTCTTGCTCACAAATGATCTCATTCCTCATGCTCATTGCTGGCACAGACACCAAGGAACCAAGTTCATTTGACCCTAATTTTGTTTTAACGCAATTTGTCAAATTCGACCGAAAAAAGCTACTGTCCCCTCTCTTCAGTCCCTCTGTCCAATCAGTGGCCGTGCTGGATTCACATAGATGTTCCCTTCTTCAATCGTTTTCTCAGAGCAGCTTCAGAGCCAATTAACTCACATCTCCAGCTCTGTTCATCCAATCAGAGCCCTCGGCAAGATTTCCGAACTCTTTGACAGGAGGCAAACGGACACTAGATGACTGTGACATCTCCGTGGATAATTAATGACTCGTTTAACGTCCAAACTGATTCAAGATATTTAAACAAGATCAAATGTGAGATAAAGTGGAAACTGGGCCTTTCTCCTCTGTGGATGGGACAACGTTGCTTTACCGAATGTTTCCGATGAGCCTTAGACTGGCTCTGCTTTGGAGACTTTTGGGTTTTCTGTGAACAATGTGATAAAAGATTTAACGGATCAGTCGGGTGGTATTCTTATTATGTTTTTCTTATTGTCAACAAGTACCATGCTCTAGAACGTGTTTCAGTATTTTCGGACCTGACTATCGATTCGGTTTGAAATCGTATCAAAAAGACTACTTTCCCCGAGAAAGCCTGGGGAGCGTAAACGTTTATTTAAAGATTAAAATTTGCATTTATTTTGGGACTACTTTCAGCTGCGGATGAACACATATTTTGTGATTTACAAAAAAAAAAAAAAGTCAGCAGTGCCCACATTCATTGTATGGATAAGGAACATTGTTAAGACATTGTTTAATAGTTTTCTGGACAAATTGGAGCTCAAGGTAATTGTTGAATGTGTTTTTTCTCATGGGATTTGTTCACAATAAGAAAAACACAAACCATATCACTCAGAATTTTCCTTGAAGTCACCGCAGCTCTGTGAGTTGTGTTAAGTTATTTCAGTATGCTGCTGCTGCTGCTGCTGCTGCTGTGGGTTGGTGTGATGTTTCAATGGCATCTTTAGACTGACTATGTAAATAATATGTGGGTGTGTAACATACAAGAAGAGCTGTTAAGGAAATGAACAAAAAAGTCTTGCTGTGTAGTAGCATGCATGCCAGCCAGGTAGTTTAGAAATGTTTGTTTTTTTTACCTCTGCTTTCCTTTTGATTTTTATATGTGCTGTTTCAAATGAAAGATTATTTCTTCAGTAACCTTACAACTCGAGTTCATTGGAGTGTACCTTTAAATGAGTGGCGTGATGTCAACCGTTATGAAAGTCTCTTATAACTGCAGATGTAACTGTCATCGTTACGGTGGCCTGTGTATGTTTAGAAACAACAGAGACGGACACATAATCGACTTTTGAAATAGCAAAGCTTGTCAATACATTTGAGCGACGACAAAATTATGCCGGACTTAATTTGTACTTTCGCTAAGTTAGATGTGGTCATGTTGCTTTACATCACTGTTCCAGATTCACACAGACTACATTCAACACACACACACACACACACACACACACACACACACACAAACATAGATATTGATCAAGTTAGTGGCTATCAATGGCTTTTTTCATGGTGTATTGAGGCCAGCTGGTGACACAAAGGCAGCCATTGTACTTGCAGCTCTAGCTCAGTCCGATCGCCGTAACTTTCGCCTCCAATGCCTCTGCTTTTTGTGTTCAAATTTCACGACTTCACGCTCATCACAACACCTCAGCTCTGTTGCATCAACACTGTACGGATGTTAATAAAGAGATAAATATACAACTGTCTGGTGCCCATGGCCCCGGGTCCCCCCTGAGTTTCCATAGTTACCGTCCTTCCTCATATGCCATCATTGCAAGTGTCACACCAAAATGAAGCAGCACATCACCTCCAGTGACTTTTGTAAAGCCACTCAAATATGTGTGTGTCGCAGTCGCCACAAATACTGTTGATGGGAAAACTTGAAGAAAAACAAACGTGACTCTTTCATTTTTTATGTTTTTTGTTTGTTTGTTTGTTTTCCATGACGATGATGTTGACTTTTGATTATTTAATAAAGTATTGAGCCGAAATCCACTTCTGACCTCTTTTTTTTTTGTGTGTGTGTGTGTGTGTGTGTGTGTGTGTGTGTGTGTGTGTGTGTGTGTGTGTGTGTGTGTGTGTTTGTCTTTTCCTACACATGCAACTTTACATCTGCTAGGCACACATTTAACTTAAAACGCCTTTTGTCTCCCCACACAGTACACATGATATACTCTCTGCCTGTATAAATCCAGCTAATTCAGGACTGGCAGTAAATTCATCTGGGACATAAAATAGCTTAATGCACAAACACACACAATGGCCCTGCGCTGCAGATGGCCTTCTGGCTTCCTGTCAGAGGGGGGCTGTGTCTCTGCAGTCAATCACCACCGTCTCCGCGGCGACCACAGGTGGAAATACTGTGAGGCCAATACTGCCTTCTATCAAGCCCTCTCTCTCTCCCTCTCTCTCTCCCTATCTCTCTCTCTCTCTCTCTCTCTCTCTCTCTGTACTACCAAACTGTGTAGTTCTTAGCTCTTTGTTCTGTGAGTTTAAAATGAGTAGACAGTTTTATGTGCAGGTTTAGTGGTGGGGGTCTGCAGAGCGCCTGCCTCAGGCTGCCTTCCCCTTTCAATGAGCTATCACTGATTGTAGGCCTATACTGTTCATTGTTCAATTGTACACTTTTATCACTTGCTTTTGGCAAAAGCTACAACCAGCAGCTGGTTAGCTTAGCTTACCTTTGGAAACAGGGAGAAAACGCTAGCCTGGCTCTAATTAAAGATCCACTGTGTAACATTGATAAAACAATCCAGGGCTACATTATATATGGCAAATAAGTGAATGGGCATGACAGTAACATGTAACATGAAACAATGAAACTTTCCCAGACTTAATATGTTGCCTTAAATATGTAGTTAACTTTTACTATGAAAAGGAATCAGGTCAGATTTTTCCGCGAAAATCCAAAGGATGTGACATCACATTTCTGCATGTCTGCCTCGATAATGTTCCCCATACAGTCTATCCAGTCTTTCTGCTAAACTAAGCTAACTAGCTGCTGCTCGCACACTCACTTCAGCATACAGACATTTTGGTATCAATCTTCTCAAAGAACTTTCAGCTAAAACTATTTAATTTTAGAAAATATTTTTTATGCACTTATAGTTTTCATATTTCATACATGCTAAACTTTTTGATCACATGCAAAATAGGTCTATTCATCCAGCCCAGAATCAGATATTTGTTTATGCCCTTTAGCTGATATGATGCCATGACAAAGCTGTTAGTCTTCCTGAGGTCCAAAAATTTAAGAAAATATACGCTGCTCATTATGAAATATAAAAATATTTTTTCAGTAAATGTGCAAATGAGAAAACTGCAATATCTCAGTTCACACTTCAGTCATCTGTGAAGTCTGTGAACTACCAAATCAACCAGGAATACATTTTACATTTTTTAGAGATACATTTATATTACTTCATTTAACAGATGTTCGCTAAAAAACTGAGACTCAAAAAGGGACTTTTCAGTCAAATCAGCTTACTATGGCGAGGTGTCTGTCTGATGGTAGGCCTGCTGGAAAAATGATTATATAAATGCCATTTATAATCTGTCCACAATTGAGTGAGATTGAATGAGGGTAGTGGGGTGAAAACCATATGGCGCTGGTCAGAGCTGGGGTCAGTGTGTTGATGGCCGGGGACACCTCAGAGGGCAGAGAAGTGAGGGAGTTGCTTTGATAAAGAAGATTAATAAAGAAAAAAGATACATTGCTACAGATGGCGGCCACAGCCTGACCGATCCCTTTCCAGCGTTTCCCTGTCCTCCGAGGACACAAATCAGTGTCAACACTTCTATAGTGTGTTCCCAGTGGTTTCTCTGAAAGCCTCGGCTGCTGCTGCTCTCGCTGCCTTTTATCAGCCCTCTGGGAACCAACATGCTCCATAAAAACCCTCTGCCAAAGCTTCCTATAGATGCTGTCCACAGACGGTATCACATCGAGCTGTGTCGGGAAACTAGTATCACTCTCTGGTTCAATCTCAACCACAAACTGCAGCTTATGTCAGCTTTGAATTATATATGTATACGTACAGACGTATTTGGATGTATTAAGACAGATATCGGCAAAACAAACAACCAAATACAAATACAGTTGTAAGGAAATGGCTTTGAATATGTGTTTATCTGCAACAAAATAAGCTGCAACCGTGAGTGTTTCCAGCTTACTAGTTTACCAAAGTAGTAACCAAAAACAGTAGGCTATGAAGGCCTCAATTAAACAGCCAAACACAGTTATGATAACATGAAATTACACACACATTACACATTCTTTTGAGCAACTATAATACCTGAACTTGCTAGCTGTTCACTGCAAAAAAAAGCTTTTTTTTTCACATCTTAAACTATGGATCAACATGTCTGTCAGAGTTGCAACCATCAAAAGTTAAGAATAAAAGGGAATTTCCCCCGGTACTGTAATGGAAGTAAATACAGATCCTGTGGTGCAGTTGAGCTTTAAAAGGAATAAAAAATCCTTTGATATATCGGGGTCAGTCTCTTTGTGAGATTCCGGACAGATCAGGAGTATCTACAGTTTGGGACTTTGGAGAGTGGCCGCCCGCTGGCACGTCTTGACAGAGGGAGCAGATGGTTCACTCAACCCTGCGTGCCGCCATAAGAACCGGCCAAAAGTATGCCCATAGGGGGGCGAGTTCAGAAGGCTCTATC